>OX461809.1:55142052-55169064 GCA_949802685.1 Dicyrtomina minuta
TGACAGTTGCATCGTTGCATGTCTATTTTACAAATCCCATTTCACATTTGTTTTTTTACTGGGTGTATTAGAGAGTGCTGCTGTAGTGTTATAGTGAAAATTAAAGGGAAATACACAGAGCAAAACAAAAAAATTTATATATTTTTATTTACACAATAATGAGTGATGTGAATCGTGGGCCTATTTCCTCAACAGAGAAACAATTCCTAGACGATTTGGAGATAGCTAAGCGACTTAGTTTAGATGAGTACGAAAAAGAAAAAAGACGATGGTCAAAGCCCTTTTCGAATCATTCTAGTAATTCTAAGATAATTTCATCCACACCCCAGCATGAAAACTCCACTGGTACGTTTTGGTTATATCATATATGGGGGAGGAAAACAATTAAAGTACAATTTTGGTAGAATTTATAATTAATTAAATACTCTATATTAGTATATATATCCTGATGATCTCATTTTCCTGTTGCCAAATGTGTGGTATTCCGTCAAAGAATTAAAAATTATATATATATATATACTTGTATTATGCAGATGACAAATCAAGAAAAATTAGCATAACTCCTAGACCAAGGCCGTTCTCGAGAGCAGTTTCCACAAATACGAGCGGAGGAAGTGGTACTACACACTTATCAACGAGTGTGTCTGCAGGGAAAATAATTCAGCTGCCCTCCCCCGTCTCCATTGACCCTCCGCCTGAGAGTTTACTGAGAAGAAATCGGAGTTTACCATATAGATATCGGAATAATCAACGGCGGGATGATAATAAAACAATCGACGGAACAACAAGCCCTAGTTCAACAACAAAAACAACAACAACAGCAATAACAAGATCCAGTGTAGCTTCGAATTCGAATGGAAATAATTTGAATGACACTGACTGCTCCATCACACTACCATCCACACCTTCGTCCTCGACGAATTTGAATAATTTTAATTCAGCAAGTGATGATCTCATTCTTTTAGCTAGTCCTAAAGTTACTCCAAAGTTCCCTTTATCAGGTTTAAAAATTCCAAATTTTTGTGATATTTCTTCATCATCCACAATTTCAATCTCTTCAGATGGCTCAAATATACTATCCCCCTCGTTTACAAACGGCAGCCTCTCTCCCACTCCTCTCAACGGAGCAATAGATTTAAGATCCACATTTAATCCCATGTACCAAGTGTCCCCTGCCCCAAGTGAACCTTTTCATTTCAACAATGGGCATTTAAAAACTTCCACTTCCATGACTTTCCCCATTCCAACCTCTTCCAGTCCAGTAGTCAGGATAAATAATAACAAATTATCACTTGGTGGGATACGAATTCCACCTGCCTTGAGTCCAACTTCAACTCCAACACTATTATTCCAACAAACAAAAACAAAACAAACGGTAACAGCAAAAAAAACAGCCATGAGTGGAGTTTACTCGAAACTAAGCGAACAGCTAAAATTCTTGTCCTGTCAGGAGGATTTGATTGACCTGGGTCAGACGGATGGGAGAAATATACTAGAGTACTTTGACCCCATACTACTTAGAGAGAAAACTCGAGACGAGGATCGGGCTGATGCTCACGAAGGGAATAATTCACCACAATTTCAAACTAACGTAATAACTAGTCCAACAACCACATCCAAACTCTCCTCAAAGAGAGATTCCTTTGAGTCTAGTAGTAGTTGTATGTCCACGACCACGGCTTCATTTTCCTATCACGCCGGTGGTCCACCGTCTTTATCACTCTACCCAAGTTTGCAAGAATTCCACAACACAGATAACTTATATGGTGGCCTTGACCACGAGAATGATAAGGATGATGCTTCCAGTTTCTATGATGTCTACAACCCATTCGAATATTTATACACAGTGTCCTGCTCCTCTCCCTCCGCTTCATCCACGTACGAATCCAATTTTTCAAATTCTTTATCTACTCCAAGTCTAGGACGCTCTTTAGGGTTTTCACATTTCACGGAAAGTCAACCACTACCCAGTCCATTCCCGACTCAAGCTTCCTCCTCAGTCTTTCCACCAGCTTTACCTCCAAGGAATTCAGAGATTTCATTAGAACAATTTGTCCAGCCTATAACAGCACCGTCCGCAAAAGTTTCTTTACGATTTACAGCCAGCTCTGCTGCTAATACTTGGGATGCGGTAATAAACTTTATTACTAATAAACATGAAAATCAATCTCATTCCATTTATTCCATCTGTAAGGATGTTTTTTATTCATGATTGTATTATGTTTTCCAGAGTAAACGTCATGGACGTTTGTATGAAAATATTGAGAGTGTTAAACACTTTGCATCGACCGATAGTGAAATTCAAGCTTTTT
Source organism: Dicyrtomina minuta (assembly GCA_949802685.1). Lineage (NCBI taxonomy): Eukaryota > Metazoa > Arthropoda > Collembola > Symphypleona > Dicyrtomidae > Dicyrtomina > Dicyrtomina minuta. Next base: position 55,144,365 of record OX461809.1, read on the forward strand.
ATGAAATGATCCGAGAGTTGAGATGTGAGTGACTTGCCAAGTTTGTTTGATTTTTTTACTATCATAGTATTGGTTGAAAATAACATACTTCACAAAATTTTTTAAATATTTGAATATTTTATTTTATCCTATAGTTTCAAATCGACATGTTGACTCAGCCACAAATGGAGGCTTCATACGTTGCTCTACGCTAGAAGCAAAATGTCTTGAAGCATTAAGTCTAAAGATTATTGTTTGGAAAGACGAAGATATACTGTCAGAACCTGCTGCATTTACGTCCGATGGTAAGTCTGAACTGAAATCGTGCTAAGAATCAAAAGTGTTCTATGGGTTCCTCAATAAATTCGTCAATAAATGTCATTAACAATTAATACAATCATTATATGGCTATATGCTCTTGTAGTTTCTGCCTCTCCGGATATGATAATCGATCAAAGTCTGATGAATTTGGAGCTTGGAGGTTCGGGGAGAGATTATCTGCTACGAGTGAAAGGGCTCAATGAGTACATGTGCTCCGATGTTCCTCTCGCAAAGTACCGCTATGTTCAAGAATGTATTAAATTAGATCAAGATATTCATTTGATACTGGTTCCAAAAGTATTAATGGGAGCGAAAAGCTGGGCACGAACTGTAAGTGAAACGATTATATATAGTCTAAAATGTATATGGACATATCAAAATATTTTGAACTTTTTATTTATTTATTATTTGTTTGTTTTTGGCAATTTCATTTCCAGCCACGAGATGATGCAGACTGCGTTGGAATTAATATTGACGATATTTTACCGCAAACCCACTCCAAAACAATCACATACAAGGATATTCGAATCCCATTGGAGGTCATTGATCGTGAGAGTGACAAATTGAAAGAGAAATTGGCACTATTGGCAGGGAGCCTCACAACTAAAGATGTGTCAAGTCTTCAGTTGAGCTCAGCATCACTCATACAGCCGGTGAAAGCAGTTTGTGTTCTCCTTGGAGAAGTTCAGACTGTCGAGAATATCGAGTGTTTGGATGCCTTTGCAAAAATGTGTAATGACTGGAATGCCAAAGTGAAAAATACCATTACGACTATGCAGGGAGAAAGTCGTAGAAGAACTAAAATAGGGAATGACTGTAACAATAGACTTTCTTTTGTTGAAATTTTACCTCGACACAATTTGAGTAGTGTCCTTGGTGAAGCCTTAAAAGACAATATACTGAGTGCCTTGTATCGTCTTGAAGACTCCGTCAGGCACCTCGTGGAAATGTACTCTAAATCCTTCCCTGTGAGTTTTAGAATGAAAGAACCCTCAGAGACAATACGTGTTGGTTGGAATAGCAGTAAGTGTTGCGTGTACATACATCTTATTTACTCACGTCAGATTTGATAACATAGTAACATACAGTAATGTACATGACCACCCTAAATGTACTATAGGAGCTACGTAACATTATATCTGTCCATTAAATCTGAATAGGTTGTAAGCCCATGTCTGACATGATTGAGTCATTCTTACTCCGAGTTGGAGCAGTTCATCGCTTGAAGCCAGAGTGGCTTACATCCTACACAGAGTACTATCTCACCGCAGAGGTGTTTCACGGGAGACGTTGGATGGGGAAAGCAATTACTGGGAATAAAACCGTGACCAAGAGTGACAACAATTTATTTTTTAACACCGTTGTTTTCCATTCCTGGATTAATTTTGAACATCTCCCCGTCTGCATTCTACCCAGAGAATCCAGAGTTGTACTGACTCTGTACGGACGGAAACAAAATGAAGATAATAGCAGTGTTTACGACACCGTTGAGCTGGGGTGGACGAGCATGCAATGCTTCAATTTTAAAGGGTATGATGAGCGTCCCCTGTCCTAGAAAAGTCTAAATAGGAAAATATTCTGGTCATGATAGTAACTATATATACAACTATATTCTCTCAAATCTACCACTATTCTTAACTTTTAATTCCAATCTAGATTGTTGGCTCAGGGAAAGTATTTACTTCCATTTTGGCCCGTTGGCTTAGTCCAGAAAAGACTCGGCCCTGCGCCCGACTCTTCATTTTCTTCGGATGAGAATGCACCTCTTTTAAGTAAGTAGCCCAATTTAAAAAAAAATAAACCAATTTCAGTATTAATAGAAAGTAATTGCACTTTCCCAATGTAGCGTATGTATTATAACTATCAGAGCATTTGATCAAGTGTTTAAAGTACTAAAATACTCGTTGCTAATGCAGCAATCGAGTTCACGGATTTTGGCTATGATCTACCATTCCCAGAAGTTCCTTCTGCTGTCCTTTCACGTCGGGATTTTAACAGCCTTGATCCTGGGACACAAGTTTTACTGAAGGATATCTTTGAGCACAGCACTTTCACCAAGTTCCCGCCTGAAGTGGTGGAGGTTTTGTGGGAGAAACGTCACTATCTTCATGAATTCCCTGGTGCACTTCCCAAAGTACTTTTAGCTGCTCAACTATGGGACTGGGCGAGTCTTGCGGAGCTACACGCCATGCTTCACTGCTGGGAACCCTTGGAACCTATAGATGCTCTTCAACTTCTATTACCCTGGTATATGTCATGTATTATTATGTGTTCCAAGTTCAATGCATCTGTATAGTAGGTACTTTGTTTTTGTTGAGCACTTTTATTTTTATCCTCGAGGCCATATGGAAAGTCGGTAGGCAAGGGGAAATCATTGCCTAGTATATATAATAATAATATGCAGTAATTTTATTAAAAACACCGGCCGTTTACTATAAAACTTGAATTTTATAGCTTTCCAGATGCTAAGGTTCGAGAGCAAGGGATTCATTGGGTGTCCAAAATGCCGGACGAGGAGCTTATAAACATGCTACCACAGCTCATGGAAGCGCTCTCATTTGAAACTTTTGACTACTCACCGCTAGCAAGATTTCTCCTGAAAAAAGCATTAAGTTGTCTCAAAATATCACATCACTTATTTTGGCTCCTCGTGTCACAAGTAGGATTAGGAAAGTGGGCCTCAGAATTCTCAAGCGATGCTCAAATCATTTCAAGCATCCCACCACCTGACTCCCACAATATTTACGACCCAAAGAGGAGAAGGCTGGAACTCATGTTTAATTCTATGATGATCATGTCCGGAGCAAAATGGAAAGCAGCTTTCATTTCACAGGTCAAGCTGATGGAGGTAATAATATTGATCATATGCATCACATTATTCAAGGCTATAGTAGTATGTATAAACATTGCACCAATAATGAATAATGTGAGTACAATGTAGAATCATTCAGTTAATTTGTGTGGACAAAAATATTAAATTATCTAAGTATTATAATTATTGCTGGTTATGGGCTTATTGAAGGGTTTCTATGATGTTGCAACGCAAGTGAAAGCTACATCAAGCTCTTCCCGACAGTCGGTACTGGTGAAGGAGCTGAACAGAGTACAAACGTGTATATTTAGTGCGTGTAATTCTATTCCTCTTCCGTTATCACCGTCCTATGATGTGGCAACCATTGACATTAAATCCTGCTCATACTTCACTTCCGCCTCAGTTCCCCTCAAAATCGGCTTCGTAAACGGCCTCGCGGAGAAGGGAAATATTGCCACTCTTTACAAGGTTAAAATAAATACACTGCTTCTTGATTGGAAAATATAACAAGATAATAAGCTAAATTGTATTTATAGTTATTTGCAGGTTTATTAGTTTCTATAGTTGACTCTGAGTTTATTAGTGCAGTCAGAATCACGAATCACAGAGTTGTTATAGACGTAGCTGTGTGCGTCATATCAAACTTTTTAAATTTTTCAGGTTGGAGATGACATACGGCAAGACATGTTGACAATTCAAATAATTCGAGTTGTGGAAAAGTGGTGGCTGGAAGCAGGATTGGATTTGCGCGTTTTAACTTTTTCCTGTGTCCCCACCGGGTTTCAACAGGGTTCGTGCAGAAATTCGAACATTGTCGCCCTTGGATTATTTCCTAAATTAATAATATAATAATAATTTATTCATTCAGCCGATTTGGCCTCAGCCACACAACATTAATAATTACAGTTTGATTTTGCGGATAATTTTTACTTCCTAAATTGTGAACATTAAATGTAAGGAAACCAGAATTAATAAAAGTAAATTATATTACAATAGGATTTGTTGAGATGGTTCCAAATGCTGAAACTTTGTGCCGAATTCAAGCTGAGCATGGCTTGACGGGAGCATTTCGTAATCGTCCCATTTCCGAATGGCTCGCGAAAATGAACCCTTCCACTTTGGACTACAGACGTGCTATAGAAAATTTCACTCTGTCATGTGCAGCGTACTGTGTCGTGACGTACATTTTAGGAATCTGTGATCGTCATAATGATAATATAATGCTCACAAAAAAAGGTCATTTGTTCCACATTGACTTTGGGAAATTCCTTGGTGATGCTCAAATGTTTGGGAGTATCATAAAAAGAGATCGGTCACCCTTCGTCCTCACCTCAGACATGGTCTATGTCATCAATGATGGAGAAAAGGATTCATCGAAATTTCACCGATTTGTAGAACTGTGCTGTCAGGCATTCCGTATCGTCAGAGAAAATGGAAATACTCTTCTAAACCTATTTGCTCTGATGGCAACAGCGGGAATACCAGGTGTCAATAATAAGTCTGTAATATACGTTCAAGATGCTCTTCTGCCGGATTGCTCCAACTCTGAGGCGGCTGCTCGATTCGCAAGTTTTATTCAGGAGTCATTACAGTAAGTTTTAATTCGTCCGTAGTCCTTGCTTCATTGTTTTTTATGATAACTATGTACAAACTCCCGCGTGGCTCATTTCTAATACCTATTTACATAATTTATCAACCTTTTGAAATACGTGACCTTGAATTTTAACGAGTGATGTACCGTTCGAACTGGAATGATTAATATATATTCTAATTATGGTAAAGTGTGTTGTGTTATCGCAAATGTTTTTGGAGAGTTTTTAAAAAGCCCAGTTTTCTTTTAGAAAATTCAGTCTGAAATTATTATATGTGCCAGAATTGAAAAACAAAATACATCGGTTTTTTTAAATGATATATGTATATACTCGTTGAAAGCGAGCCCGCGTAGCTCAGTGCTTACTGCACTGGTGTCTATGAACCTGCTGTTTAAGCAAATGCTCGCTTCAGGTCTTGGTGATCGAGACCAGCGGCGGTGGCAAGTTTTCCCACTGGGTTTTCCTTGTCCACAAGGCAGTGAAGGGCTCGGCGGCTCTGAACGTCAATGTAAAATGAAGTTCGCCATAGAAGTAGGCCCGACTAATGTTGGAAAGACAAAACCTGTGTGATGGCACAGTGCAAGAAGTGAATTCGAGGGCGGGCACCCTGTAAGAACTGCGGTTAAATCGGGGCAACCTCAAATTTATTTTTATTTATTTTATTTATTTATATACTCGTTGAAAATGGAAAATTTTTTCAAAATTTCATTTAGGTTTTTCACACAAAAAAATCAAAAACCTTTGCGATCGCGCAGTAACTTGAAGTTAACTAAATTCGCAAATATTGTAGTACACAGTTTTACGGTAGTTCATTACTGCTATATATACTAAAACATGATTAACCTCGTTTTGCTACCTTTAAACAAGGGCTTTTATCCTTTGTTTTTTATTCCTTTATAGTTTATATTAAAAAAGTGACATTTTTCAAATTATAGGAATTGGTTTACACCAGTCAATTTTTTCCTGCACACATTGGCTCAAATGCCTTTCCCTTCCGACTCGTCCGATGATCCAACTAAACTATCGTTTGTTCCCAACGTGTACACGTAAGTTATTTGAAATAATGCCACACTCTCATATTGTCAGTAAGTAATTTGCTTCGGCAACTTATTGATTTTATTAGCAACTGTTAAAAAATCTGATTCTACCTACATTTAACTTATCCGATTTAACTTATCACATTTAACCTGGCAGATTTAACTTATGGTCGATTCAACCTATCCCGATTTAAGTTGTCCCGATTTAACCTATGGCTGATTTAAATTGTGGTCATTTTAACTTATCCCGATTTAACTTATTCGGATTTAACTTGTGGCAGATTTAACTTATATTTTATTTAACTTTTTAATGGGTGGTATTTTAAGGCTTCAGCGGGAAAATATTCTTTGGTCAGACGACGTATTATTTTTTTATGCAGACGAGATAAATTTGATATGCAGAGGTAAATGAGAGCATTTAAATATTTTTTGGATCAGAGAATTATTTATAACTTTAGCATTCTATTGTCAGACGAAAACAATTATTAGACTAATGCTACCTACAGGTACAGTTTGTTCATAGTAAAAATTATGACTAATCTCAGGTGACGTCATAACACGATAAGCAATATTTACCGATTGCGACTGCGATTGCGACTTCAGTTCCCCATATTTTTAGCTAAAATGACAGATTCAATTCGAACACACTCGTGCGACAGAACTGCATTAAGCCCCTGAAAAAGTTTTGCAACTGTGGCAACTTATCCTCTTCAAATCATGAGAAATGCCTATCACTGGCATGAAGACCTCACACCGTAATATCAAGATGAGCTTAACACGGAAATTACAATTTTATACGTCGCTGCGTCCTGTCATCTGAATATATCAACGGATTCGGTGCTAACTACAGAAGCCAAAGTATATCGGCAGTTCAAAACATTCAAAGAAAACTTTTTCTCATTTCATAAGATGCATCTGAACATCACGAATTGGAAAAAATCATCTTGTTCTTGTATTTCTCACAACAAATCACTGGTATGCAAGCATATGTATGGATTTGCTGTTCACAAGGGCCTGCACTCATTCCCTAATAAAGCCATATATTTAGCTATAGCTGGAAAACTTAGACGAGGAAGACCAGCGAAAGCGAAGGTTGCCCAAGGCAGGGCCAGGGATCGTACACCAGAAGATTCCCAATCTCGACATTAGCTTTTTTATTTAAATTTTTGTTAATACTTACTGACTTACTACTATACTTACTACGTTTACTACCTCATTGTATGTTGAATTTAAAACTTTTTCGATTCTTTAATATTGATAATACTTCATGATTATTATCATTAATAATGCACTACGAAGTTTCTCTGCAAAATAAATTGTTTTTTGGAAGTGTGTCACTACTAAGTGTCTGAAAACCGTAAAAAGGTCTCTGCAAAAAAAATTATTTCCCGCTGACGGTTAGATGTATACCTCTCCGGTTTAGATGCACCTCGCTGACCGAAAAACATTTACCCCTTTTTAATTACATGGTACAGCGTAATAATGTTGAGAGAATTTTTTTGAATCCAAACCCAGCTCATAAGGCAAGTATTTTAGATATCGACGAAATATTTTTTTTGTATTTATCAAGTTCTTAATGTTTATATTACACATTTTTATTGTGCTTACAATTAGTAAGCCTTTCTACCCGGTTACACCCCATTAAAATTAAACGGACTTTATTTTTTTTACAAAAAATCTGAAGCCTCAATCCAAATTCTGTCTACCCCCTAGTTTTTGTTTGCATAGAGACATGCTTATGATTTTATTCAGAATCAGATCTAAAAAAACACCGAATTTCGGACTTTTCCTATTCTACCGGATCTACCGCTTTAATCTTGGATTACTTACTATGCATATTTTATATCACGTATTTGCATACTTTGTATATTTATACTGCCTGATTTCCCTTGCGTCGGTAGATAAAAAATTGGGGGTTTCTTTGATAAGTGATGGCCAGGCCGGGAAGTGGCAACGTTCATGGCACATTTTTAATCCAATTTTAGAATTTTTTGTTGGCCGTCCCTTACTAAAGTTAAACTGGCCATCACTTACTAAAGTTGGTCATCACTTACTAAAGTTGGCCACCACTTCCCGGCCTGATCATCAGCTATCAAAGAACAGCCAAAAATCGTTATATTGTTAAGAAGTTAAAATTAAAAAAGGTTGACAGTCGCAAGCTTTCATTCCGACTGCGAAAGTTAAATAAATGCTAACTAATTAGCACAAGATTTGTACAATACAAAAGAATTAAGTATTCCTATGTTCAGTGAATTTAGTTATTTCCTTAAGAATCCGACGTTACCAGCCCCAACTTACGTAGGTTTTTAAAACATTAGTATAATAAAATTTAATTTTATCGTCAATTGCATGGTCTGAAACAAGATATGTAGACGAATATATATATGAAACAAGATATATATATAAGATTCCATCGCAATTTAACACTAACATTATTTTGCCGTACCATGTATTACAAAAGTTAAATAAAACATAAAACATAAGTTAAATCTGCACAAGTTAAATCGGAATAAGTTAAATCGGGATAAGTTAAAATGACCACAAGTTAAATCAACCATAGGTTAAATCGGGATAAGTTAAATCGGGATAGGTTGAATCGACCATAAGTTAAATCTGCCAGGTTAAATGTGATAAGTTAAATCGGATAAGTTAAAAGCGTACAGTACCAAAAAATCTAACTTGTCTTCATTGTTCTCAGAATGGAAATGGACGGCCGTATAGAAGGGGTGAAGTTAGTTTCATTTGTGAAAAAATATGACCCTGAGAAATTCTATGTTTATACAGTCCAGGTAAGAACTTTCCCTCTCCAATCTATGCATTTTTTGGGAATATAAAAAGAATTATCCGCGGCTGTACAATATATCTAAACCCTGGAAATGAAATCCTACACACTTATGACTTATAGGTGAGAAGACGAGGACAGACAGAGTGGACGAATCTAAACAGATCATATAAAGAATTTTTGGAATTCCATACGAAATTATGTATTAATTTCCCAAAAGCAGTAGGAACATTGGGAAGTCTTCCCAGAGGTTCGGGGCTCACGCGATCACAAGTTAAACAAGTTACAGAGAAGCGTAAAGTCATTCTTCAAGCGTTTTTAGAATCATTATTTACATTAGCCGACGAAATCTCACACTCACATCTCGTCTACACATTTTTTCACCCTTTACTACGGGACGAAGAGCAGCATCAAGAGGATGAGAAAGAACGGAAAAATTCATCACGAGGTAATTTATGTTAAGTGTATAGTTGGTATTTATTTTTTATTTTGCTGTAAGCATAGGTAAAAACAAATTAGCAGATATATTATAATATATATGTATGAAAAACGAAGAAATAACGGGACTGACACATTTTATTCACAGTATCATTATCGAGAAATCCCGCTCGAATTCACGGTCAAATCAAGATTAGTTTGGAGTACCAACGTGGGGCTCTCCACGTCTTGATTTTACATGCTGTTGACTTGACATGTCCGAGTGGAACCCCTCCATCACCTTACGTTAAAACTTATTTACAACCGGATCCTGCTCGAAAAACAAAACGGAAGACCAAGGTAGTCAAGCGGAGTCAGCACCCCACATTTATGGAAATGGTAAGTTTAGCTTGATTATTTAAATATGAATAAAATATAGATGTCAGTGATACATATTACTAATGTACCCTTGACTGTCTTATTACAGATTGAGTACAGACTACCCTTGGAATTAATTCGCATCCGTACGTTGTCCGTCTCTGTGTGGCATCACGATCCATTCCAAGAGAATAATTTTTTAGGAGGAGTCAGTATACCTATGTCATCTTTGACCGTTGGGAAGGAAACAACCGGGACTCATACTCTGGGGAACATTAACTCTTTCCTCTAATTTAGTTAAAAAACAGTCACAGACTTTATAGACGCTGTCTGCGTCATTAAATCGTATTAGTAAGGAAGTAGCGTTGGCGCACAAGGTGATATACAGTCAAAAGTAATTGTTACTTTTATTATAGTATTAGAATCCTATAGGATGTCTACACTTGAATTTCGTCCTTTCATTGTGTGGTATTTATTTTGTATTCGTAATTGTTATGTGATTGAGAAGAGTAGAGTAGATTTACACACCTCAATAGGACAGAGTTTTAATAGTGATTTAATTAAAATTCTGAAAATGATTGCACGAGAATTTGGGGAAGACTTGTATTTCAGTGGCGACAATTTGAAAAATATATATAGTTTTCAAAGTATTAAAACAGAAAGAGAGAGTACTTTAGAGAGTACGTTAGTATTATATTGGTACCCTTGCATCGCATGTATCACCAAAACAAAGGATCGCTTTGATATCGTCCTTGTTTGTATTGCATTGTATATAGTAATTATAAATTATAGCCTCGAAAAAATTGGTCAAGTGCATTAAGCAACGAAAAATATATTAAGATTCAAATTATAATTTTTTAAACGCAATACGGATTGATGTCCAACTTTTGATGCACTACCGCCACCGCTTGTACACTAACTATATGGAATCAAGTTAGACAAACTTTTATACAATTTATTATTATTATTATTTTTTCACTTTTAAATAAAAACTATATTATTATTATGGCCAAGTCAGAGAGTATCTAACACAGAACTGTAAGTATGTACCTACACAAATAATGTAATATATATAAGTAATATATTATATATGAAATATTAGACTAAAAAATCCTAGGCTAAATTTTTACAGCGCGATTGTTTCAGATACTTAATACATATACGAAAATGAGAATTACAAGTGTGTGTAATGCCTAAATTAAAATGGTAGTTTCACTCTCATCGTCAGTGCATCTCTCACTGCATTTCCAAATGGAATAAACTTAATAATAATGGGCACAACTAACTACTGTAGTTGAACTATAGTTACATAAGAATTAATTAATTATTAATGCTTTCGTACACGTCGAAGTTGTAAATTACATTTGATGTGTAATAAAATAGGGGAGGGATAGATGAAATTCTATCAAGGAAATAATAATGCCCATTTATTAGAATTCAGCGCAATGTTTTAAAAGTATGTATGTACATTTATTTTTCTTTCGCAAAACAAAAATTCGTGCGTTCTATTATCCTGTGTCAATTTTGAGGTTGAATAATGTCAGATAATTTTCCTGTGGCACCTACAATGTAGATAGGCGCTATAATTAGTATATTTTTAGGGTATAATTATATGTACGTCGTTAAACTTACTGCGGTGTGATTGATTTCGTACTCCATCTATTCTACTTATAAATAGTTTGCGACAGTTTAGACATGAAATAAGAATATGTATAATGATTATAATTGTCCGAGATAGACTGAACTGCACCTGTACATTGCATTGATAAAAAAGAAATTAATATTAATCTTTTCTACTCTTCTATACTCCTCCATTTCCATTCAACCTCTATACCCTTTACCTTAATGTTAATATGGAAATAATTGCCTTTCCTTTCCGTAATAGTAACAATTATGTTATACACAGATATTGTTACTAGTATTAAATGGCAAGTTTATACTTTTATCTTTATGGCAATTTGTATGTAACTGTATGATTTTTTGTTATAGAGATATATAGTTTCCTACTGAACTACACTGCATACAGTGACTGTATAGTGGAAGTAAGTACCGTATTTCCTATTTTAGACCACGGGTCCGTAATTGTACACGGACCTGTATTAGTACACGGGTCTGAGAGGTATGAGTTTGAATAGTCGACGGGTCTATTTAACATTCTTTTATATGGTAGTACGCGGGTCTGTGATAATACACGGGCCTTTATTAGTACACGGGTCTGGGAGGTCGGAATTTGAATAGTACACCCCGTGGTCTAAAATAGGAAATACGGTAGCCTCTAATATCGTACCATTTGCACGTCTTTCTATTAAGTAACATACTTTATTGAGAATTTAATACATTATTTTGAGTGAACTTCTCTTTTAGAATATTATAAGTACAGTAGAATCCGGTTATAAGGGACCCGGTTAAAAGGGAAATCCGGCTTAAGGGGACAGATTTGAAACATTTGGTTGGCCAGCCTATGTTTCAATGATAAAAATATCCGGATATAAGGGAACCGATATAAGGGATAATCCGGTTGTAAGGGACGAATTTTAGACGAATTTTTGGTATTTTAGGCCACTTATAAGGGATTTTTCAAAACAAAATTATAAAAGTAAAGAATAAGAAAGATCTGAACAAGTGGAGCACTACTGTACTTGACAACTACACTGCACTTATCTTATCTGAACATTTACAGTATCTGAAATCATTAAATCAGCCTATGGACCAGGGCATCATTGCAAATTTTAAGCTTCACTACCGTAAAAAACTAACGATGGATATATTGAATCAACTTGATAATCTCAAAGTACAGGCCAAACACGTAAAGCCACCAGATATCTTACAGTCTATTCTGTAGATGTACCAATCTTGGAATTTAGGTAAAGTTAACACAATCCGAAACTGTTTCCAACATTCAAAAATTTACTTCAACTTAGACAAGGTACAACCGGAGTATGAAGAAGATGATTCGATTTTGAAACAAGCTGCTACAGCTTTAGGGATGGGAGCGTCAGCAGTAGCGACGCTAACCTTTTCTGCTTTTGCTGCTATAGATAGCGACTTACTTACTGAGGAGGAAGTTACGGAGGAATAGATTGTCACCAGTTTTTTTTGGAAAGGGAGGAAGTAGAATCTAATGGGGATTCCGAGGAAGAAAATACAGAGGACGAACCTGTGTCAATTGCAAGTGCTGCGGAAGTTTCAGAAATGATGCAGAAAGTTCAACAATATTTTTTAGCGCAGGCAAATACTGACGATGCAACCTTTGCTAACCTACACAACATAATCTTACGTGTTCGTGAGAAACAAACTATCAAAGACACGAAACAAACTAGGTACATTAACGAAATTTTTTAAATAATCCAAGTGATTTGTATCTATTTGACATTGTAAATTATTCCTTGATCACGATTTGAGTAAAAATAAATATTTCGAATTTGTAAAATATGTGCTATGTTCACTTACAAGGGAAATCCCTTTTACTGTTAAAAGGGAATCCGGCTATAAGGGACCGATTTTTCCGGTCCCGCGGGTTCCCTTATAACCGGATTCCACTGTATATAAGCTCTATAAAATCTATTTCTGTATTGGCGCTCTGCTCTATACTAGTACAGCGTCAAAATGTCGTCCACCTCAGTCATCGACACCAAACCAGTAGATTAGTTATCTAAAAGTGAAAGTGAGCTCCTGCTGCTCCATAGATGTATTTTTCAAAAGAAATTATGGCTATATAATCAGTCAGAAATATGTGTTGCTTCCTCTTCCACCTATTTCTTTTGAAACTTTTACTTTAAAGGTGGTATATAGCAAATCGAAAGTATTGATTGTGATTGCTATATTATGTATGTAAACGCTTTTATTTTTGTCAGCGCATCAATTTAGTGTTTCTGAATTGCAATTTATATTATATTTGTTACTACTGCGTTGAGTAATTAATTACAAGGAATAATCTCTTAACAAATTATAACAATTTGAAAGTTTTTCTTCACCAAAAACAAAAAGCATGTATGGCCGCCTGGACTACATTATAAAAAAGTAGAGATAATCTTTCCATATATTATAATTACTGTACTAACTGTACCTTTATATCGTCCTGAGTTCCATCATTGGAGTGCCACACGAAAAAGCCAAAAAGAAACTATAAAATGTATATAATTATAATGTGTGTAATCTGAATATGTTTCAATAATTATGGTTCAAGCAATGGATGTGCTTCAAATTATAATGATAGTATTCTTGTTCATTTTCATTAAAATATAAATTAAATTTTCTTTCATTTTTGAAAAAATTCATAATCTTACACAAATTATTATCAAAATTCAGTCATCCAATCCATCCAAAACATTGCTCATACACAAGCATTCAAATATTAAACTAATATGACTATAGGAAGCATCTCTGTGCATAATACAGAATAAATTTAATTTATACACAGTTCATATGCAATTAGAAATGAATCCACTAAAGTATATTTTACTATGTCATAATTTTGTTTCTATTTAAATCGTAGTCAAGCACAATAACTTTATTTTTTTATCATTCGATTATTAGATAGAGTCTCTCTCTTGTAACATTAGATACTTATATTTATTAACTTTTGTACATATAGATTAAGTTCATTTTCAAGACAGAAGTGAATAATGAAGACTTGTGTGGTTATACTATATACATACTTGTATCTTAATTTAGTATCCCCCATTACTTCTAAGTTACTTGCAGAATCATGGAATCTTAAATTAATCATCTATCACTGATATGGAATAAATTACATTGATCAAATTACTTTAGTTTTTTTATGCACTATAATAATGTAAGATTCCAACGAATCAGGGCCAGTTATATAATGGGAGAGGATGCAATTAATTTTATATTTAGAGAAACATTTTCTTTTATACATGTATACTTTTTACTTATATTACTTATAATATTGCATACAACAAGGTTACTCTCAAAATACATGGCATAGGAATACCAATAATTATATGCAATAATTATAGGTAGAACAAAAACATGCTCGTAGTAAGTAGTATACTTAAAAATTTAAACTCATTACAAACTTACTATATATAATATTGGCTTTCTTTAACTTGTATAAATCACAATTATATTGAATGCTCTGACACTGACATCGTTTTAAATGTAAATGCTCAGTCTCTAAAATGGTTTATTACCAATATGCGTACCTACCTCTTTTCGATTTCAACCGTCTCGTGTATTGGTTTCGTTTCAACTCTCATGCATAAACATCCGTATAAGTTTTTAATCCTATAGCCTTCATCATATAATTTAATTCGTATTAGGTTACACAATACATTGATGACCAAATAACTTTAATTTTAATCGCTATATGTAATGGTTATTATTACTTATTGCCTCGTTGAACCAAATTAATCTCTGTTAATAATAATATTGCTCTGTATATTCACCACTGCACTGAGTCCAGCCGACGGACTCCTGGATTCTTCTGGGTTAGACCTTGATTTCACTAGAAAAGTTAACAATTGTTAGCCTTAAAAATCTCGCTTCCAACTTTAACAATGGTTAAATCTGAAAGCGAGTTTCTTAAGGGTAACAGTTGTTAACTTTTCTAGTGAAATCAAGGTCTTACACTATCACTGCATGCTGCCGACATAACCTGCTTTACTATTACTAATAGTGCTCGCCGCCAGTATCAGCACTTTTTATAAAATTCAGTAGGTAAAATTACACATTGAACAGGTATAATAATAATACTATATATGTATTGTGTAATGCACCTATATACATAATAATATGTACCTTCTGCTAAGTCTTTGATACGAAAAAACTGAGCATTGTGCTTTTGCAATAAATATTCGTAATTTGTAGCTTATGTCTGTCATTAATACTCTACATATTATTTCAAATTACAAACACTGTATCAATAATATTAGCATATCAACCTGCATAAAAATATTTTACGCCAGACGCAATACTAATATGTCCTCATATTGTATATTGATTTTTATTCTAAAGAATTGTTAAAAATGTAACTGCTTTGAACTTCCTAATTTGACAACCTCTCCTCACAACTCTATTAATTAAATTCAAGCTTTAAAAAAAACCATGTGCCACTGATTACAGCAAACTGTTTTTTTTTAAGTTTTTTTGACTTACTTGACGATTTTTTTTTCTTATCGTAAAATTTAAGTAAAGTAATAATTTGTGTAACCCTCCTGTTTATTTACAGTTGGGGTTCGCTGGCTCAAAACAGAATCCTTTATACATATAGTAATTGAATTTTAATGCTATTTATTAGCATTATTAGAATAATTGCATTCATTATGAAACTTCTAAGCAAAATACAGCTCACGATACAGTACATACATTAAAATCGTTGCTATTTTAAAATTTTCAACTTAAAAAATAAATTATTTTACTTTTTCCTACGTTTACTAGAATAAGGTTCATAGCATATAAATATGCACACCGGAGCATCTTAGGGGGAAGCGTCATTATAAGTAAATTTGTCAATCTACATCATAATTCATAATGTGGGCAATTTTGTCCACTTTAACAATAATTTAATTATGTTTAAATACTTTAAGTGCAAGAATTTTAAAAAATGTCAACCTATACAGTAAATTGTGATTATTAACTTCGTATAACCCCAATAATATTGTTTTTGCAACGTTGAATATGTTAAAAATAGTCATGCACTACAGCTTCACGCAGTACTTCTCCATAACGTTAATGTGCGTAATTTAAATAATTCGTAAACAGTACGTACCTTGACCTCCTCTCAACTCATATTATGTAGTTACCTTTACACTAAAAATAATAGGTAGGTATAGTTACAAAACATTGTAGTGATGAACAATGTACACTATGGTATAAAATAAAATGTGACTTGAATAAGTTTTTAAAAAAATTGGTCACAGATTAACTATTGCTGTTTTGCGCCTGTACTTAGTTACACTGACTAAAGCATTGGCTGCAACTCTGCTTCCGCATTTGTTGCTTCATCATTCACAATTAGTTCCATTTCTATTGGGTGGGGAGAAACATTCCTGGGTTGGGACGAGGAACACGGCTCCTCGACGTCAGTGTGATGATGATGAGCACCGAACAAATTATGACTACTGCATGGAGTTAATGTAGTTTCACAACACTGCTTCTCCCGACAGTCTTCCTCTTGGTCACAGGGCAAGAAGCATTTACGGCGTCGAGTAGCAGGAGAATCCCCAACAGGATGTAGCTGTGAAGAGTTTAGAAGATATTATTGTATACAGTGGAACCTTTTTATAAGCACTCACCTTATAGAGTCACTCTTGCTATAGTGTCATGTTTTTGACTTCCCCGGCAAACCGCCTATACTTTAACATAGTCAATATCCATGCTATAAGGTCACTTTTTATAAAGTCACCCTTACTATAAGGTCATGGATCACACCGCCCCAAGAAATATTTTACATGTTATTTTACCTTTTAATAGCAACATGCAAAAAATTCACGAAGCACAAACTCCATCTTCAAGGCCAAACGCAAAATTATTGTGTGTGGGTGTGCTACCGTATCGAAAAAAAGTTAGAAGTAATTCGTTTAGCCGAAAATGAAGACAGTCAAAAATATAATTTTCGGTGACCGAATTAATTAAAAATCAATATCAGCTGATTTTGCCTTTAAAATCCTAAAGTACTTTTTATAGCAACATGTGACACTATAGGCTATAAGGTCACCTCACTATAAGGTCGTAATATGCCTATCCCCCTGAGATGTTCTTATAACAAGGTTCCACTGTATTTTTTTTAAAATGGCTTTATTGTCAAATCAATAGTGACGAACACTTATTTCCAAAGACAGACATTCAAGATTGGAATTCAGTCACCATTTAATTATGCTTAATAGGTACTATTACATTATGATCTCAACAAAAAATAGCATTGCTCTAACTTACTTGCAAGAACTCGGGCTGGAGCGTCACATGTGATATGCCTTTAGTATGAAGGAAATCGACAACATTATTTTGTATAGCCAGGTAACCTTGAGTCTCTCGAAGGACGATATGTGCAGAAGCAATAATTCTGGCTGATGTCAACTGCCAAATGTGAAAATCATGGATGTCTTCAATGTCAGGGAAGCTACTTTTTAGATCTTCCAATAAGCTCTCCACATTTATATGATCCGGAATGGTCAACAGCAAAATATGACCCGCCTCTTTAGCTGTAAAACAGATCATTTAATAAATTTAATTGTGCGGCTGCAGAGCGGACTCATTCCCATTCTACATAGGTAATTCGGTATGCATGGATAATGGGATACATAATGGTTCTATAATTTTGAAGTTCTAACAATCCTGAGCAGTTACTCTGCACCAAAAATGCATTTTATGTACAGATTACTTACCATAAGAGTATGAGAGGGACACTAAAATAATAACACTGACTATGCAGAATCCTGGATCGATGTAACCTGCGAACTTCGTTTCCATACTATGGTCATGGGTTTCTGTCTCATTGGAATAACTCTGTGTGCTTGTAACTGTTAATGGTAATGGACTAGAACTCGATGTTGAATTATCCGACGAGTTTCCGTATTGTACCTCTGGTGCCAGAATCATAACTATGATTGCATTGATGATGACGAAAAATGTACCTGTTGAAATTTTAGAATCAAGACATATTTACAAAGCATAATTTTGCGTCCGAAGGGTGATATTATGTGTTTACTAATAAGGGAAGCGCTTTCCCCTCCACCGTAACTGCATACGCATGAATGCATGTATGCTTTGCTTCTGGCCTATCGACATTCTAGCGCTATATAGGCTCTATAAATACTTAATAAAATATAATTTTATTAATGTTCAATAGTAATGGGACGAGCAGGACATACCAAAGACGTCCCGAACAGTTTCCATAAAGCCTTGCCTCCTTCTGCTTTTGATTCCCCTTTGCACGTAAGATTGAACTGAAGCCGATATAACCACTTCATCGCCCATCCCAAAGTTTGAGCTCAAGAAGCTGCTCTGGTGAAATGTGTAACCTGTAAGATTTAAAATTTTCAATTTGCTTTACGCGCACCGTGTGTTGATTTTTTAGTTTTCCTTCTCTTTTTGAATGCGTTCAGTTTATTTTGTCAAGCCGTTACATTTTCTGGTAGTAGAACTTACCTCCAATGGTGAAAAAACATATTGCATTCACTGCAAGGCCAATGACACCGGCATAGCCAACCAAAAAGTAGGGATCGGACATCGTTTTATGATGAGAAACATGAAATATTGTCTGCAAAAATTAATAAATTAAAGCTTAAATTGTAAACTTTTATGTGTATTTCTTGACTTCTTGACTCCCTCTATAGTAAAGTAGTCCATGTATGTGAAAAGTATGAATATTTTTTTATTTTTCAAGTATTACCTGAAGTGCCTCTACAATCAAAGAAAAACACAATGCGGAAAGGAAGCACAAAGTAGCTACAGCACCGCAAACATCGATACGAGTCCAACCAAAAGTATTATTCAATGCTGAAGCTTTCAATTTTTGCTTGGCCGAGTCTTCCTTTGTACTTGAGTTGGTACTATCAATAGTTATTCTACCTTTGGGGCCAGAAGTGCGGGACATCTACGAAATGATTAATTAAAAATCAACGAACATCATTTTTAATGATCGCAAGAGCAAACCCATAGAATATACAAGGCATAGCTATAATATATACTATCAAACGTAAAAACATGATAAATAAAATGTAGGTAATAATTTGGAGTTGTTCATAGCAGCTGAAATCCACATAAGAAATTTTACCTGAACTGTTAGAATGCAAGTGATGAGAGACAAAATATTGTAGAGCATATGATATGCATCTAGCTGAAGAGTTAGCGAATGAGTTATATGAGATGTAACAAGTTGTCCCACAAAATACATCATACTTAAGGTGAGGACGCAGTAAAATCTTATAAGAGAGAATTCTCTCATCATCCGTTTCGATGATGGCATCATTTTGAAATAGTAATGATTAAAGTTCCGTATAAAATGTATGACAAATGAATCACAGTTTTTAACCAAAATGGATTTTGGGAGTCACTTCAAGAAACTCATAATAAACTTCCAATGTCCGATGCAATATATCCTCCAGTCATGTCTTCCTTTACTGTCATGAGCTACGCAGTGTCTTTCAATTTTCAAGCTGCTTCACCATAGAACTATATTATTATAACTACCAACACGTGAGGAGATGCTCTTTAAAACTTGTAGTTTGCAAAGTAGGTTTTATGGCCCCTCGACTCGAGCATGCTTTTCGTTCCGATTTCAGATTTTATCTAATAATTTCTTCTTTGGATTTTCAAGCACAGAACTTCTTCATGCAGCGAGCAACTGCATTCAAAAGCCCAAAGTCAAACTTGCTTGTCTTGATGATAATAACATATATATAATGTCCCTAAGTTCCTTATTTAAACATGTATCACTGAATAGACAATAATATCAGAGCCAGAGCAGCAACTCACTGTTGATTTTGATGGTGGTGACTGTGCTACATGAGGAACACTGTACTTAATCAGCGGTTGATTTTGACTGCCTGGATGCATTAATGAATAACCGAATGTCCAGTGTCCCGATCGTTACTTATGGCTTTGTAGGGACGCGGAGATGAAGACTTCAGTTTAATTTGGTTTCTTTTGTCAACTTGGATGTCTACTATAAGGCTGAAGGCTCAAGACAGTTGATAGTAAAGAAAACCTGCCATCGTCTACTTAAATATCCGTTCTATCTATTTATCATGTAAAGTTTTCCATTTTACAAAAAATATACTTAAGATAAGCATGGCATGAAATCCGTAAATATGGATGTGCTCCACGCAGAGAATTCAATCCAGCCAGACGACATTAAATAGTTGATGGATCTTATTACTGCTATATGACACCGATCTGAAATTATAAAAATGAATATAATTATACATATAATATAGTGAAACGAACTGATTTTTTGTAGTACTGTATTAAGTAGCGCATCATTATTTATTTTATCTGGAGTTCATCCTGCACGTCGTAATATAAATTATTACTGTCCTGTCTCTAGGGGAAAAAATCTATTGGTATAGAGTCTATACTATAGACATAGACAATCACTACTACTGCAAGTAAGTAAGTAGCTTGGAAGCCGTGACCATATTGCGTTGACTATCTTTTATTTGTTTGTACCCACCTACCCACATTATTATATCCATCACACTACAATGTTATTCTTTACACACTGGAGTGCTAATAATATTGTCGTTGTCATCTATATTTGAATGCAAGAGCCTATCAATTTCTATATTTTTATAACGTATCAGTGATTTTCGTTATCATCGACCAACTACTATCTTGTTGGTTAAATAATTGTCTCACGGAACAGATATAGGAGAAGATAAATCTGCTCCTGAGTCAAGCGGATTATCGCATGCACATACCTAATTATTTTTTCTTTCCTTCATATATACATTCACATTCTAAACCCCATGTACTTAGTATAGCTGTATACGTACATTATTTTAGTTGATTTTATCTCCTGTATTTATTTTCTCTAATGTACTTACATGTAACAATAGACGAGAGAATTAACTGTCTATTAGAATTTTAGTATTGAACTATTATTTAGAAGTTTATTTATAAAATATACCTGTCTAAAAGTAAGTAATCACATTTTAAATTTAGTGATGATTGATATTTTAAACTTTACTCAACTTTACTGATTACTGATCGACTGGTGCATGCAAATGCTGTACTACCCAAACCAACAATTCTACGGCGTCACTGTAGTACTAGTACTTTAACATATTTATTTGAAGTTAAAAAATTTGAGCATATTTTCATTTTATTTGTCAGTCAATTAAAAATGTTTTCTGAAAAATTGATATATATTTATATATAGTACACATGCTTGTATAATTATTCTAGTATGTACTTGGCAAAGCTTGAAAAAAAATAATTAAAAGTGTAATATAACTTTACCATGATTGCAAAAAAATATTGTCACTCGCTAAGATTTAAAACTACTTTTAGACAACAACTGGACGAAGCTGAGTTAAATTATGAAATTTGTACCTTTCTTTTCACAAAATTAATTTTTTGACACTTTTAATACTATGCGTTTGTATAAGAAAAAGGAGGAATCACAGCACGTTTTTGAAGTTTAACTAATGTCATATGTTGCACAGAAAAAAACGTGAATTCAGTTTTAACTTTATTAGTTGTACTTTCTCTACTCCTGACTTTTACATGACCAAGTTAGACACACAAGACGAGTTTAATCTCTCTATACAGAGAAAATATCAGAGGGTCTATTGCACTGCACATGAAATATGAAAGATTTGAAGATCCCCACAGTTCAAGTAGAGCTTGATAACAACAGCCTTGTATTTCTTGCATGTGGTGGCAGGTCACACTGTTCAGTGCGGTGCAATCAGTGAAAACGTCAGTAAAAGTATCAGGCAGGACAGCATAGCTGTAATATCTCAAGTGTGTAGTAGTGTGTGTCCAGCAGAATGAATGGAGGAAAAATACATAATAATGAGAATGTAATAATCATCTTCATTGATCAGTGATTTATTTAATACTTTTACACATATTATTCTATAGTGCACAGTCATTTTATTGCGGATACTGAATAATATACATGACAGCAATTTTTCAGATGAGTTTTCTTCAATTCAACTATAATAGGCAGACATTTATTTTTATATAGGATTTTTATCGAGGTATATAACCTTAATTAGGTATAGGAAAGAATTTGTCTTGTCTCTTATTTGCCCTGTTGCAGCTTGTATTTTATCTAATAAAATAAATTCTTATTCTTCTAATCCAATCCACGGCTGAGGACTTCTAGAAACATATATATATATATTTGCAATATTAACTATACGAAATCGAATACAAACCATACTTTTAGATGCACTATATAGTTACATTGGCATGTCGATGTCTGTCAAGTATTATCTTTTTTTGTGTCATATTTAAAATTATATACTACAATCGTATCATATTTTTGTTATCAACTCCATAAATTGTCGATATCTACGTGCCTATACTTGAAGAGTTTTTTGGCAAAACGGGATAAGTCCACCAAAGTAAATTTTACAGGAACAACGAAAAACCGATAACTGGTGACAGGTTAAGTTTTTGTAACTCAATTTTTTTCTACAGGTACTACATCTAACGAAGCGTAATTACAAGCAATTTCATAATTCTAGACGAACTCAGGAATTTTTTAGGAAATCAAAAATTTTAATTTGTGGACTTATCCCGTTTTGCCAAAAAATCAATAACTTAACATGGGGTAAAAAGTCCGTGACAAGAAATTTTAATCGTTTTGAATAAAATCAAACTATTTCTTAACTTTTAATCTTTCTTTGCATAAAACCATTAACGCACGGCAATTGTCTTCTACAAACTACGAAAACACTCAAAAACCAAATTTAAATCAGAAATCCATATTTTAGGTCGACTTATCCCAGTTTGCCAAAAATAATTTAATGGACTTATCCCGTTTTGCCAAAAAACAAAATTTGGGATATTTTAAAAAATTGCTTTGGTTGAACTTTGACCTATACCGTTCAACACAGTAATGTATCTAGTTGAATAGAACAAATAACACAAATAATCTCATTTTTGAAAAAAATGGACTTATCCCGTTTTGTCAAAAAACTCTTCACTTATAGACGTTGATGAAAAAAGCAATTAGAAATGTATTGGCAATCGTCTATATAGATATGAAATACTTTCATGAAAAGTCCACCTGTCCTAATAAACAATTTTTAATATATAACAACATCTATATAAACTAGGATCAGAATACGACACATTGAACAAAATGAAATTAGACGGAGATCAAATGTTTTATCTCAACTTCAGAGGTACAAAGGCGGCATAGCAAAAATGCGGTGAATATATGTACCTAAGTAGGTGTTTCACAATTTCACACAAGGTTTTGTGCCTCTCGATTTCTGTGCAACACTACGAGAAGGTATTGAATCAATCGAGGACACAGTCGTACATTTTAATGTCCACATTTTATAATGCCTGTAATATAGATATATCTAAATATTATAGGGCAACAAATCTCTTCTAAAATGAGAGGTAGGATGAAAATAGCTACAACCTAAGTAAGTAAATAGTTTAAAAAACAGAACTATAATTATTTATTTTGCATTTAAACCTTGAAGTACGGCAAAATTAACTTATGCCCATACGATACTAGTGGTTTATATTAAGATTGACATGGTTGTAAAATTGTATTATATATATAATATCGTGCTGGGTTACATCGTTAACTTTAAGCCCTTTGCCCATGAGGTGTGTGTAGACGTAGAATGTCATGCACATTAATGTAGCTAATGAATATTATCTGTAATTAATCGATAATATTTTCTTGAATTAAAATTAACTAAATTTAAATATCTCCTATTAATGAAATCGAAATCGAAACTTAAATATTTCCTGTTTATAAAATCGAAACCCGAATTTGAATATTTACTTTTACTCAAATTAAACTTGGAATTTAAATATTTCCTATTAATGAAATCGAAAGCCGAATCTGAATATTTCCAATACATGAAATCAAAAGGGGAATCTGTAATGTCTTAATAATAAAATTCAAATTTAAACGTGAGTTTGCAAATTTCCTGCTAATGAAATCCAAATCTGATTTATATTTTAGCATAACATAATGTTGGTCTTTAAAAAACGTAGGTACGAATTACGAATTATGAAGAATTATTGTCGGGATACAAAGTCGAGATAATGGGAAAGGAAGTCCTTTTACCATTGGTGGGCGGAGCCTACCAAGTGCAATTTCGATGCGATGGGGGGGAACTATTAATCGACGGGAAAACATTTTCCACTATCTCGACTTTGTATCCCGACAATACATTAATATGGAGGGGGTGTGACGCGGACGCCCTTCTATTATCAGGGAGGGGTTACTATAGCAAACGTGAAAAGATTAATTACGTGTCTCTGGGTGTCCTGCGACAGATAATAGTATTTATGTCTCTCGGCATTGTTTAAACATTTAAATAAGTCATATTTAGTTCCTTATATACATAAGCTGTTACGTCTGCAGGACGGGCTGCTATACTAAATTCTAAAATAAGATTATAAATAAATTATACAATGAAAATGGCAATGGAATGGAGAATTTATTTATTTTCAAATTATTTCCAGAGGAGCTGTGAGAATATTAATGATATTCATTATTATAAGTTTAGACTACAATTGATTCAAGTGAACAAGAATTTTATAAGATTATTAAATGGGTAAACTTACGTTAAAAGTTCATTCATCATTTAATACAAATGCGGATTTCGTATCTCTCATTGTATTGGTATGTTTATTACGCATATAGGCACTTAATTTTGGTTGCATAATTGTATATTCGTCATTCATTCAGCCATTCTAAACCCTGAATTGT